>CM034152.1:323437995-323448719 GCA_019776745.2 Taxus chinensis
CCACAAAACCGCCGCCGCTCCATAACTTGAAAAATGTAAGGATTTAGAGGCAAACTTTACCTTCGGGAAATTGAGAGAGAGCTTCCTCTGATTGTGTGCCACTTTCCAAAAGCCTTGAGTGCCTACAAAATAAAAAAAATTGACGGAGCACAAGATAGTTAGAACCCATGAGTTAGCCACAAAAAGGAGCTGGGGCACCAGTTTGATAACATTTTGGTGACTCAAGGGTCATCTCCTACTAGATGAAAAATACCAACCAGTTGCTGAAGTAGTCTTGGGCAATGGAGTCTCAAATATTCTGTTTAGAACCCTCAACTAACTTAGAAAGTGCAAGGATAAGATGGCACATATCACATGATGGACGCAAGGACTGCAAAAACCCCATGGACAACAGCTTGCCGAAAGCACTTAGGGAAAGCAAACTAACCGTACAGCAAAACAATGTGCAAAAGCACTTGAGGAAGACCATCTAATCTAAATATTTACAAGGTGGTAAATTTTTCCCTCAGCAGAGACACTTGAATCGATTCCCCTTTTGACTGGGAATATGCAGTTCTTCCACCAGCATGAGGCCAAGTGGAAATGCAGTGCTGTTCCTTGCATTCCTGACCAGTATGGGCCGCCCAATGCATCAATGTGAAGGCCTTCCGGTGGTTCTCTATCCACAATTCCCATTTCAACACTATATCTCCAACCTGAAAAAGATCATCCTTGCCTTCCCTATCAAAGGTCTTTTGATCAAAGCTTTGATGCCTGTGCCAGTGCTTGGGATGCCTGATTTCTCACCTCCCTGCACTCCATCACTCGGCATTCTCACCTCCATGGTCTTCAAACTCTAGCAACTCTATTTCTCATGAGTTTCCAATGTTTGGCACGTCAATTGACATGGGCAAGATTGGCCCGCGGCTTCCAGAAACAAAGCGTAATGGAGACTTAGCTGTGGATCTCGTTGGAGGTTATCCCTATCAGCCCATAGGCTGATGTCAGTTGGTATGCCAAGACCTCTGATCGCCAGCAGAGGCCCGCATAATGATCCTCAACACAGTTCTTTTTGGAGACGCGGCCCTACCATTTCCTTGAGGGAATAGTTTATGAAGTGCTTAGGTAGATCCAAGTCTTGACAGCCCACTCAGTCCCTTGGATCAATGAATGCCAATGCTTATCTGAGATTAATTGTTCAGGTCACACCATCTGGTTGCTATCCCCGCAGAAAGTCCTAAGATGCTGGCGCATTTACTTCTTGAGGCTACGCTATCAGTCAACTTAGTGAAGTAGTCCCATGGCTGTTCAAAATCCTTTGTGCCCTTGACTTGAATTGGGATTAATGACTCGACTCAATGAAGTCCAAACCTCCATTTGCATGAATGGCTTGGTCACCACGATGATGCAATGAAGGGCGCAAGTCTCTCTTTTCCCTTCCTGTGAAATGCACAATTCTTAACCTCTGTAATCATGCATAGCAATCATCACTGAAAAGTTTAGGCCAATAAATAAACCAAAACCTTCAATATTTGGGAGAGCTAGCAACTCTTGTGCCAAAGGACCACTAGCTAGTCCCACCATGGAACTCTTCCAAACACTATGAATCTGATTTGTGAGAAGCATCTCACAGCACTCCGATTCCCATCTTTTTTAAACAAACCTCCCATCAAAAATGGCTATGGACCTCTGCATCTGAAGTATCGTCTGTGGGGCTGTGCAATCGCTGGAGGCGTAGGCCTAAGGCTTAGAGTGTATTATACCTTGGTCCAGCAGGAGTGGGGTCACAGTGTTTCTGCGTTAGTGCCTCCCCCATGGCTCAGGCTGTCTTGACTTGTCAAAACAAACCTCTCATTCTTGGCCTGCTTTCTTTCTTTCTTCCCGCAAAAGTATCTGCTCCCACATCCGTTTCCTCGTTAAAACCACTTGTGATTTTGATCCAATGTCTACTTCCATGACATTGGTGAATCCAACCTGCCTTTTCCTAGTTCAATATTTTGGTAGGAGGAGTCCTTAAACCCCAACTGTAGACCAACAACTGGACCTGGTTGGTTGATACTAAATGAAATTTCGTCAATCTTTTGATTACTACCCTCTACCACCCAGCACAGGCTTCCTCAATAAAGATACTTCACCTCATAGTCATATAGGCTCTGGCTGAAGAAGGCATTGGCGCTCATATTATCCTTGTTCTGCTGTACAAAAATGGTGGGAATAGTGTCATTAACCTCAAATGCATAGAGAAGAAATCCTGGAGAAGTCCCGGGTTTGAGGAGAGTTTGCTGCTTGAAAAGGGTTCTTGATTCTTCAAAACTTAAACTCTCCTTGCCTTCTGCTGTCCACGTGAAAAGCCTTGGGGTCTCTTTTTTACATTTGGTGAGGGCTTGACAAGGCTGCAAAATCCTGGGATAAACCTCGAAAAAAGTTTTATCCTCTCCCCAAGAAACTCGGAAGGCTTTTCTTGTGGCTTGCAATGGGTTAGTGCTCTTTATGGCTTCTACTCTCGCTGATCATTGCAATTCCTCTTTGGAGACATGATGGCCCAGGAGATTTCCTTCATGTTGCAAGAAAGATACATATTAGGATTAAAGACACTTCTCTCCTAAATTTTCCTACACTCTCGTGAAAACTTGTCTCAAATGAAGAGGTGGTCGGCTATTTTAGATAAAAAAAAACATTAGTGGGGAAAAATCTCATCAATGTAAATCAGCACCAAACTTGTTAATCAAAAACCTTTGAACACCTTCCATTGCTCTTTGAAGGTGCACCGCGTTGGGACACCCAAATTACGCTCCGGTTAGGCAAAAGTCCCCCATTTGGTTTGAAGTATGTCTTGACTGGTCTTCTCTTCCTTCAACCATAATCTTATTAGTAGCCGAGTACGCCCTCAAGTATGTGTTTGAAAACCCTCTCGGACCAAGCCACAACTTGCAAGATTTCTCCATGGAAGGGAGTGTAATGGTCCCCTTGATAGATGCTCTATGTAAGTCCTTCTGAAATCAACACACAATCTGATCTCTCCAACTGTCTTCCCGGACAGGAACCAAGTGGGCAACCCAACGAGAAGCTTTGATTGGGAATATGATTCTTGAACGCAACAACGGTCCAATTCTTGCCGCATGAGAGGCTCCATGGGGTGGATTGACATGTCTGGTTCTGCGGACAGCCCTTAGGATTAAATCCGATGCAAGTGGTACGAAGCTAAGTTGGGAATTAAAAACTTTCAAATCGCATAGCTCCATCAAACACATCAGAAACTCTTGACAAACAACTGTACAAACCTCATCTTTCTTGATCATTTATCATACTTTCACTTTCAATTTGGCAATGGTTTGTGTCGCTTTCTAACCAAATTATAACTGATCCTCTCTCTTGACCTGAATGTTTGCTTTCTTTCCTCTCCTTTCCATAAATTGATCATGGGATTAAAAAATGACGCCAAAGTGAGAAGTCCCCGTCCCTTGGGTAGCTTGGTTGTTCTCCACTGTACCCACGTTGGGCCACCGTACGGCTGGGCCAAGTTTGCGGATGCTTAGCTGAGGAACTCGGCTTCGTCTTGCAAGAAATGATGATTTGCTGGTCATTCTCAAACACTTAAACCAACTACATGTTTATCTCGCACTAAAGCTCACAATCACATGGAGGTTTAGTCTGACCTGTCTTTTTGAATGTTGTCTACAATGTCAAACTTCCCCTACTACTGCTGCAAGCCTGTCAGCACTTGAATCTCTTTCCTAGGCATGGAGTTATGACCAAAACCCTCAAATTTCCATGAGGGTCACACAACCCTGTTTCTGTAGAGCATTGAGTAGATCATTCCTTGGCAGCATGCTGTCCCGTGCTGATTTACAATCAATTCACTGTCACCTAAAGACTTTTGCAAGTTCATTTATTTTCCTTCTTGATGCCCCATGCATTCCTGCCTAAGGCTTTCATATTCAGCCTGTTATTATGAGCCATGCAAACTGAAACAAGCATGGCTCCACCTCCTACACCTTAGCTCTTCTTGATCCATCAAAAAAAACTGCCATAAAATTAAAAAACCTCATTGTCATCCTTGTGGTGGCTTGGTGATGTTAATAGGCTGATTTTTTGTTTTTCATAGATATAATAGACCCCCCTTGCTCAGATTCTTCTACGTTCTTGATAAGGATCAAAGCATTTACCTTGTTTGCGCCATTCATCAAGAGTATATCCCGGGGATGCTCCACCTTGGTTGTCAACTCACGGTGCGTGGGTGGTCCTCTTGATCAAAAAATGCTTAACAATTGGCGTTGATCTGACTTGAGTGTAGCTCAATGTGGAGTTTTGCACATTGGTTAAGACCTGATCGGAGCCTTAGTTCCATAATACCTCGTTCTGAACAAACAGCGTGTGTGACCCATCATCAGCAATATTCCCCCCAAATCCTTGCTGTGAAGTCCCTTGACCAGCTAGGGCCAGAGTGGTGGAGGGCCTATGACTGATACATTCTGTGAAACCACACTTTGACATGCATCAATGGGTCAGACACTCAATTTCTAATCACCCCAACGTTTTACTCTACTGTCCCATCTACTGCACTACCAAAACCCCTTTGGATATGTTTCAATACTGAGCCTTAGCTGACGCTATTGTTTAGGCAATCACTGAGCTCTTGCTCTGGAATCTGCTATCATGTAATTGTGCAATAACTAAGTTCCAATGATTGAATGACATAGAAGAGGGGGGCTTCAACATTTTTACCTTGCTATCCTCCCATGAATTTTTCCCTCAGGCGGGTAGAATTTGTGAGCACTCTTTCTCTTGAATCAAATATTGCTGATTCAAGTTGGCCAGCCTTCATGCAAAGCTTGTAACAGTCGTCTTGGCCGGGATAGATATGGATTCCCCATTGTATTTAACATTTGTCTCTTTCATCTGATCAATGATACTGAAGGGTGATGAAGGAGCTCTTTTGCTGTCCCTTTGCTTGTACATTCACTCCTTGCACGTGGGCATCAATAACTGGTATTTGAGTTGGTCTAGGAGCTGATCTTGGCTGCCCTTGTGCATTTAAATTGATTTTGCTTGCTCAACCATTTGTGGAGCATGGAAGGTGGTGGATTGGGTTTGAGGCGTGAATGCTGTTCTTCACCCAAATCCTTCTTTTGGACCTTTGTTGCTTCACACCGTGGAAACTGCTGTTCATGCTACAAAAATCCTCTTCTTGCCAATATTACCCAACGTGTGTTCATTGGTGGGGGCTGATTGCTGTTGGCAATTTTCGTGGTTGGTTATTTCTTGACTGCCTTCACCCTCCACACCAATAGTTGGCACCATTAAATGCCTTTTCAAAGTACCATTGAGCACAGGTTGGGTATGAGTCATTTCATGGAAAAACACTAGTCATACTCCTGAGCAATTTTGTTTTGTGTTGGCACCAAGCCGTAGAGGCAAGATTGGCATTTGGAATGTGGGGCTGAAATGGTCTCTTGGCGAGGGCCTTTTTGATCATATTTGCAGCTAGATGAGGGGTCTTTGTTGTTGGTATGTCTCTGTTTAGGGCTTAGCGTTAGGCTGGGTAAAAGGTATAAAACCTTGGGGGCTGTTGCCTCTTTAGAGTGAACCATATCATTTGCCGTAGGTTTTGGCATGTCTTTCATACTTCTTGAAGCTCAGTTGGGGCACTTGGAGGAGTGAATTAGAAGCTTCATTTGACTCCTGTTTCTAGGATTTGGAGAAGAAGCCAAATTAGGTGCTGATTGGTATTGGACTCTCAAACGAAACAATGCATGGGAGGTCTAGGGCTAGTTTTTTCCAGCTTTGGATCAACAATTTTTCAGTCAGCCTAAATGCAATGCTATAAAGCCATAGGGATAGTTATGCCTCCATGGACGAATATCAACATAGAAATATCAGAATTTGAGCTTTGAGGAGATAATGAGAAAACACCTCTGGTGGTGCCTGATTGCCACGGTACATTCTCTCTTCTCCGTCCCAAGTCTTTGACATCTGAAGTGGAAATCGGTTAGCTGTCATTGGACTCTCGTGATTGTTGTCAGCTGCTTCCAAAAGAGACAAGTTGTCTCCCTGCTCTCCGAATTGCTCCATGAATGCTATACAACTGATTCCAATTGGTGATAGCAACCCACTCCAGGCTTCTAAAACCATTGCATGCTTTCCTTCCCTTGAATGAAGATGCCAACAATTGACAAGCCACTTAATCCATTGATTCAAGGAATTGCATAAAGTTTGCAATGTCTTTACCATTATCCCTCTGAGTAGTCTGATTCTCTCCATGAAGTAGGAATGTCTTCAAGCTGCAATTGGATTGTATGTGGTGCATTGAGGACAATGGCTACGACTGCTTGCTGAAAATGACATTAACTATCGGTGATTGCCCATTCTAATGGTCTTAAAACCCTTGTTGATTGAAGAAAGGCCTACCCAGGTGGAGAGGTGGAGGTTCTGTTTGGTTGAGATGTGGACCTTTGGAGTTCTCCTCCCACTTTTTCCCTTACGCTTGGAGTAACTGCAGAATTCAAACACACCTCTCATTCTCCGCTCTTACCTTGTATGATTCTTCTCACTCCATGAGTGGTTCCCAAAGGCTCTGCACTGCTTAAACCAGGTTGATTCTTATTCGCCCCTTGGGAGTCATCAAGATATGCAAATTATAGCTCTTTTCAAGCAAGAAAATTGCAGCAGATGCACATCAACGTTGCTACAATAAAAAATGAGAACCTCTAATGTCCCACCACGGTGTGCCAAAACTATGTTTCAAATCAGCAACACCCATGGATGCAAATCAATGTTCTGAAGTGATGTTTTAAAGGCATCCAGTTTGATGGCACACAACATGAAAACCGCTCGCCAAGTGTGGCTTGTGAAAATGATAAGAGACTCTCCAGATTAGAGCTGGTTCTCAACTCCCCTCTGATGTAGATAATATTTGGCACAGCTATAACCGAGGTTTCAGATCCTAGCCTGACGCAAATTGCAATGAGAGATGGAAAATATGCAAAAATGAAACTGAACCTAAAGAGGTGATGCACCAAAAGGAGTGGTGAAACATTTTTTTCCATTAAACGACCCAACTGCATGAAATGCAACAAGGGAAAACGATACAAAAAGCTGAGAGATGTAATTAGAGGTCTAAAAATGAAGTAAAAACAATCACAAACAGAGACTGAACATTCACAGAGTTTTGCACTGCAATCCCATGTAAAATCTCTGCGGTGGAGCCACCATCAGAGGGTAAGAACGTGTTCCAAACTGGGAAAAGGTCTGATTCGACAACTATCACTTGCGGGAGGTGAAAGACAGACGGTCTGCAATGCAAAAAGTGTTCAAGCCCCATGAAGAAGGAGCCCATCTAAATCTAGCTGGTAGAAGTCACATGAGTCGAGCCCAGGAGAGAAAACATGAAAAACACAGGGGAGCCATCCCTCATTGATGGAAAATGCATTAAAACAGCATGGAGGACCTTCACACCTCATACCTTATCATGTTTGACAGATGGTGAAAATGCGACCCATTTTTGTATTACATTGGTTGTTGAAATGTCATGTCTGGCCATGGACATGTACCCAACCGTTTTTGAAAGTGTTCACCGCTCTCCAAAGAACTGAACCAAATTAGAAAGTGACCATGGGAATCAGGGAGAGAATTGAACCAGATTGGTCCAATGAATATAAAGAACAACAAAATCCAAGCTCTGATCGAACGATATGATCGTTTGAAAGATTTAGGCAAAACCGGCCCAAAAAACATCGGACGATCGCTCGGGAAATTTTTTCAATGTTAAACCGGTTTGTTTTGGCTTTGGACATTTTTGTGTCAAATGTCCCGCGCCCGCTGTCGATGCCACGTGGCAGCTTCCTATCTTGGGTTTGTGGGCCTTCCAAATGGGACAAATTTCCACAAAACTCCGCGGACCTAACTTGAAAAATATAGGAGTAGGAGCAAACTGTTGACCTTTCTGTCAAAGCTTTAGTAGATAGCTCTATCTAAGGGGGCCATTTCCAAAATCCTTGAGGGCCTAAAAAACTCCAAAAATGAGAGTGAGAGGCACAGAAGGCAAGAACACAAGGAGTTTAGCGACAAAAACTACGTAGCTGGGGTACCATTTTGGATAACATTAGTTCTTGCAAAGAACACACATCAACAGCTCTCTAAGCTAGTTTGAAACAACTATAAAATTGAAATGTGTTTTACAAAACTTTAAAATTTACTCTAAAAACTTGAAATAATCTACAATCTTTGAGGGATTAATCTAGAAGCGTAGAAACTAATCTAAAAAGCTTCAACTATCAGAAATCTTGAAATAATATAGTGACACCTTAAAGTGAATCTAGAAAGCGTTGAAACGAAAGACTTTGAAAAAAAGTTAAAGAGCTTAACAATGAATGCAATGGGGGATGTTTCAATTTCACCAGGCGTTCTAAATGAAGACTAAGCTAACATTGCAAGAAAAGATAACAAAGACTATAAACACCACAAAGTCTATTAGCAACATCGTATACTACAATATTACATCAAGATAAATCTTAAGTGAATGCTTGAAACACTAACTGATTCAAATCAATCCAAGCTAAAATGCCTACTTAATAATTGAATTGGCTAACTACAAAAGACCTCATTAGATCTAGGAAGGGAAATCAAATTGGGGTGTTTTTCTACTTTAGAGAGAGGTGATATGGTCTCTCCAACAATGACTACAAGGTCATATTACAATACCCATCTACTCGAACCCCATTAATATTTGGAGGCAAAGATTGACTTGGCACTTCACATAAGTTGTTATATGATATGCAATTCAAGCCTGGTAAAATTTAAGTATGTGAGCTAGCCGTTTATAGTTTTTCTTCAGAAAAATTACATCTTCCTACATGGGGGACTAATAAAGCAAAAAAAAGAATAAGGTTTTCCAATCTGATTAAGGCTTTGTTAATCAGGTTATTGAATTACCAAGTGTTTAGTGTGCAGGAGCCTTAATCAACCACTTAGGGTCAATTAAAGAGGATATGATACGATTTGTGAATCCTTTCTGATATGTTGTGAAGAGTGAGGTGATTTTATTGTTTTGAAGAGGGATTTAAGGCAATAATAGGGTTTTTTTTTCAAAAAATAAGGTATAAATAGGCTTCATTAGCTATAATCGCTAATTGTGTGTTCGGAAGAGCTTTTTGACTTTCCGATTTTTTTTAAATTGCCGTCCTGATGCGAAAGAGGATTAGGTAATCAACAATGCTTGTTAATTAACCAAATGTTATAAATTTTATTTAATTTATAGAAATCCCTAATTATACAATGGAATGGTAAGAATGAGAGTTGCTTAGTGTGCTTTTAAGAATAGATTGCTAAGCAAAATTTTGGTGGTCTACACCTTACCCACGTGTATCTTTTAAGACATGACTATTTTTCACCGCCACAAGCCACAACCTCAGCTTGTCCCATTAAACTCTCTTATTACTGAGATAGCGATTTTGCTGTTTGAAATACCTAAACAAGTATTGTTGAGATAAGGAAAAAAACTGACCATGGTAACAAACTTAAAGACAACCAAGAAATAGGTCATATACTATCTAGGATCATTGGAAAGCTTTTGCTTGGAATTATAAGACATGAAAGGGATTCATCTAAGCATATGAACTCATCATATTTACACTTAGGGAAGTTAAACCATTGCCACCAACATGAGGATTAACCCACACAAGAGCCTTGCAAAAATGAATAAAGAGAATTGTTGAGGGTCAGGATTCATGTATCCAATATTGTAATAGTCCATTGGGTATCCCCGCTTGTTATAGTTTCCAAATAAAATGGTAAGTGTTAATCGGTATAGATTATAGTGGCTTAATAAATCCACCATAGAATATTAATTTCCCTACCCTTTATAGACCCGGGTTCTAGACCACCTTGGTAGGTAGAACTACTTTCTCCTTCCTTGGATTGGTTTATCAGATACAAAAATTAGTATAAAACACACATGTTGATCAAGATAAGACCACCTTCACTTGTCCTTCTAGGACTTTGCATACAATTTCTACCATTTTGGAATTTTTAATGCACCCACCACCTTCCAGAGAGTAGTTTTAGCTATTTTTACAGACATCACCAATGATTGTGTTGAAGTTTATGTGGATGATTTCACTATTCATGGGTTTACCTTTAAGGAATCTTTGAGCAGTCTTAAAACATTTGTAACTAGATGTGAGCAACACCAACTCTCCTTAATCATTAAAATGTTATAATGGGTTTGATCACGGGGTTTGTCCTTGTATCATATCTTTGCTAAGGGTACAAGTTGATCCTAAAAAGACTAGAAAGTCCATTACTGAGCTGTACAAAACCAAAAAATTAGACAAACATCAAAAGTTTCCTATACATGTATGTTATTACAGATGGTTTTATTACAATATTTTTCGTAAATTGTTGCACCAATTTCTCTCTGGTGGAAAAAGTAACATGTTTTTGATGGATCCTCATTTCACACAACACAGATTTTGAAGTTAAAAGGAGAAATTGCCACTACCCTAGTCTTGATAGACCCAATTGGGGTCACCTTTTCATCATTCACACTGATGCTTCCAACCTGAATGGGAACCTATTATTGGATAGAAATATGAGGAAGATAATATTATGCCATCTATTTTATTAGTAAAACCTAACCCCTACAGAGAGAAACTTACAAACCACTACGAAAAAAGATTTTCTAGATGTTTTTTACTCTCTGAAGACAAATTAGACACCACATTACTGGATATACTTTTTTGTGTAGT